>CM041791.1:54542551-54591489 GCA_023375725.1 Nephotettix cincticeps
ATCTGCTGCGACGGGGGTATTTAGTTGTGCTTCCTACACTGTAACTTGTCATGAAACAACAGTCAAAACAGTCTGAAGGTCACTTAACCTCCTCCACTGTATTTTACATTTTAATCAGGGGAAGAGAAATGAATTATAAATCAGTAGCCTCGTAACCCAAAGGTCGCGAATTCCATCCCCATCAGGGGCAATACTTTTTGTTCAGTGCTATATTTATTATGGTGTATTAAATCAGTTTTATTTAAACCACATAAATGTTTACATTGAGTAATAAATGTATTTTAATTTTTTAATTAATTTGTATAATACATGTCCTATTCTATATGAGCAAAGCTCAGTCACCAGGTACTCTAATCTAATATATAGACATTCCATATTTTTACCTATATATTGTATGGACATTGGCCAAGAATACATCCTTACAAAATACAGACGTATGGCAACCCAATTATATAGGGATATTGACTAAAACACAGTTAACTTTTCACGTAACTTATTATAAAAAGTAAATAAATTTACCCTTGCGGTCATGTTTTGCACCCAGTACGAACTAATTATTATCAAATTGATCTCAAATGAACTTTTTCACTTTCTAGCAACACAATTGAGAAGATACACTCCACGGAAGAACCGAATTTTGACGTTTTAAGCTCAAATATGAGACTCTGATACCACACCGTCTTTTTGGGGATCATCGGGGTTCTGAGCGGTGGAAAAAACACTCAAATGCATTTAATTCACTCTCT
Organism: Nephotettix cincticeps; assembly: GCA_023375725.1. Lineage (NCBI taxonomy): Eukaryota > Metazoa > Arthropoda > Insecta > Hemiptera > Cicadellidae > Nephotettix > Nephotettix cincticeps. The sequence continues at coordinate 54,543,298 of CM041791.1, forward strand.
AATAACATAGTTGATAAGAACAATGCGGCGGAACAAAGGTTTTTCCAATGTTTTCCAATTTTATTTGACCGAAATCAAACACTATAACATCCAGCCTAACTTGACGTCTGAATGAATTGAAATTCCAAGCAGTGAGACATGAGGGATGATAAAAAGGCTGATATTTATAATAATTAAATTTATTTAACAGAAATCAAGAGCCAAAGATTTTTTAAATCTAAATATTAAAATTCAAAATTACAATGACTAAATAGTTTTGTTTGATTTATAATGATATAATGGTTTAAACTACTGATCCGTTTCAAAAATGTTCAATATGTCTTGCACAAGAGTCCTCATCAGTATGTGGATACTAATATGATTACCGTGTAAAACATTTTCCACATCTGAGACATTCGTAAGGGTGTTCACCAGTGTGTAAATACCAATGTACTCTCAGATCACTTTTATAAAAAAAAAAACATTTTCCACAAGCAAGACATTGATGAGACTTGCTGGTATATAATAAAATATGGTCTCTTAATCTCTTGGCGTCTTTAAAATATTCTTTACAATTTTTTGGACGGTTTATAAAGGTGAGTATTCATTTGTTTTCTCAGAGCACTAGCCAATGTAAATATTTTCCAGACATCGGACATTAATGAGGGGTTTTACTAGTATGTGAATACATAATATGTGTGTAAATGTTTTTTTTTCTAACAAAACGTTTTCCACAAGTAAGACATTTGTAAGGGCGTTCACCAGTATGATAATACAAATGTACCCTTAGGTCTCGTTTATAACAAAAAAATTGGTAACATACTGGACATTTATAAGGTTCCTTACCAGCATGTACAAGCATATGTCTTTTCAGACTACTAGAGTATGCAAAACATGTTTCACATGTCGGACATTTATATGTTCCTTTATTAGTATGTACAATAATATGTGTTTTCAGGTGACCAGCCAGTGCAAAACATTTTCCACATATGGAACATTTATAAGGGCGCTCACCAGTATGTACAAGCATATGTCTTTTCAGGTGATCAGTCCGTGCAAAACATTTTTCACATGTCGGACATGTATAAGGGCGCTCACCAGTATGTACAATCATATGTGTTTTCAGAGAACTAGACTGTGCAAAACATTTCCTACATATCGGACATTCATAAGGGCGCTCACCAGTATGTACAAGCATATGTGTTTTCAGGTAACCAGCCAGTGGAAAACATTTCTTACATATCGGACATTCATAAGGGCGCTCACCAGTATGTACAAGCATATGTGTTTTCAGTTGACCAGCCCTTGCAAAACATTTTTCACATGTCGGACATTTATAAGGGCGCTCACCAGTATGTACAAGCATATGTGTTTTCAAGTGACCAGCCAGTACAAAACATTTTTCACATATGGAACATTTATAAGGGCGCTCACCAGTATGTACAAGCATATGATTTTTCAGGTGACCAGCCTGTGCAAAACATTTTTCACATGTCGGACATGTATAAGGGCGCTCACCCGTATGTACAAGCATAATATGTGTTTTCAGGTTACCAACCTGTGAAAAACATTTTTTACATGTCGGACATGTATAAGGGCGCTCACCAGTATGTACAAGCATATGTTTTTTCAGAGTACCAGCCCGTGAAAAACATTTTTTACATGTCGGACATGTATAAGGGCGCTCACCAGTATGTATAAGCATATGTTTTTTCAGAGTACTAGCATTTGAAAAACATTTTTTACATGTTTGACATGTATAAGGGCGCTCACCAGTATGTACAAGCATATGTGTTTTCAGGTTACCAGCCTGTGAAAAACATTTTTTACATGTCGGACATATATAAGGGCGCTCACCAGTATGTACAAGCATATGTCTTTTCAGAGTACTAGAACATACAAAAAATTTGTCACATGTCGGACATTTATGAGGTCGCTCACCAGTATGAACAAACATGTTTTTTTTAGATTACTTGACCATGCAAAACATTTTACATGACTGACATTTATAAGGGCTCTCACCAGTATGTACAAGCTTATGTGTTTCAGATCACTTTTTCAAAGCATTTTTATTAATTTTATGAATGATCGACACTATTCTTGGTTTTCATTAGAAACTTACTTCCATTTCAAGGTTTGCTTAGGTATTTTTTCAGGTTTCCCTCTTACTCTTGATAATTATTTTGGAAAAATTTATACCCTGAAAAGATAAAATATTTTAGAATTTTAAACACATTCATGTAACAAGTAAATTGCTCATTCAAACAGATTTATTTATCAACACAGGCAGACACATGCAAGTTTTGTTCAGAAATTAATGAGAATATTTAAATTTTTTGGACTTAGAGAGTCTGATTGTTAAAAATTTTATTAGTACCTTGGAAAACGTGGTATTTTTCAGGTTTTCCTCTTACCCTTGATAATTATTGTGGCAAAATTTTCATTAGAAACTGACTTCCATTTCAAGTTTTCCTTAGGTATTTTTTCAGGTTTTCCTGTTACTCTTGACAAAAATATTTTGGCAAAACTTATACCCTGAAAGGATCAAACTTTTTTAATTTCAAACACATTCATGTAAAACACAAAATGCTCATTCAAACTGATTAATCTATCAACACACACAGACACATGCAAGTTTTGTTCAGAAATTAATGAGAATATTTCAATTTCGTGGGCTTGGTGAGTCTGAGAAAATATCCAATACTATAATACGAACAAGGTTTGTGTATATATATATATTTGCACACGGATCTCGAAAAGGGCTCTAAGGAATTTCTTTAAATCTTGGAAATAACTAATTTCCGAGTAGAAAATAAGTTCAATTTTTTACTTGTTTCTATGATCTAATTATTAAATGATGTTGTTCAACTACGGTGATTATTCCTTCTATAATTTTAGTTCATAGATAAGTGGTCATACATAAGTAAAACATTTTGGTTTATGATGTGCCACCTCCGGGGAAGAAAAATGAATTTTAAATCAGTAGAATGAATGTTTCTAAATCCATTTTTGACCATATTATGCCGCTAAACATTACATTTAGCACTACGGTATATAACCTGTAGTAACATACTGCTGAATGTTGTCGACTACCAGTTCCTGGATTAGCATATCTATCTGGATCACCTTTGAAAACGTAATCTAATCTAATATATGGACATTCCATATTTTTACCTATATATTATTGTATGGACATTGGCCAAGAATACATTCTTACAAAATGCAGACGTATGGCAACCCTATTATATAGGGGGATATTGGCTAAAACACAGTTAACTTTTCAAGTAAATTATTAGTACCTGGTGACCGAGCTTTGCCCGTATAGAATAACCCATGTATTATAAAAATTAATTAGAAAAATAAAAACACATTTATTACTACTCAATGAAAACATTTATGTGGTTTAAATAAAACCGATTTAATACACCATAACTAATATAGCACTGAACAAGAAGTACTGCCCCTGATGGGGATGGAACTCGCGACCTTAGGTTTTAGTGGCCAACGCGCTACCACTGGGCTACGGCGTCAGCCAAATGAGCGACGCTGTTTAAGGCCATTTAGATGATCATTTACTGTTTAATTATCCATACAGTTATTATTAGCCTGTGATCGACTGATTTCGTTAGAAACGGAATGAGGATTGGAAAGCAAAAGAGAAATTTAATTTACACAAATTAATTGGTTTGTTACAGAAGCTTCAAGCAATACAATGAATATGTTTTCTATTAAAACACAGAATATTTTGGAAATACTTTTTTCTGCTTTAATTTCACACAGTTATGTTACCTTTAAGTTGTTACAGATTGTTTAGTAACCTGATAATTTTTCATTTATTACATACAGTACATAAAATAAATATTTATGAAAAACCTCTATTCACATATTGTTCCCACCATCTTCAATCAAGAACTTTTAAACGGTTATAAACAGATGTTTTGGTTTGTATTGTTTACATTTGATTCTCCAAAAGCGTAATGTTAAATTTTTAGATTTTAAACTTAATATTACAAGAAAACCAGAATTTTCCTGGACATTAGACCTATTTAGAACTTATTTTCTACTCGGAAATTAGTTATTTCCAAAATTTAAAGAAATTCCTTAGAGCCCTTTTCGAGATCCGTGTGCAAATATATATACAAACCTTGCTCGTATTATAGTATTGGATAGAAAGTAAATAAATTTACCCTTGCAGTCAAAGTTTAGCACCCGGTACGAACTAATTATTATCAAATAGATCTCAAATGAACTTTTTTCACTTTCTAACCCAATTCAAAAGAAAAGATTCATTTTCAACCCAATTGAAAAGATACGCTCCATGGAAGAACCGAATTTTGGTATTTTAAGCTAAAATATGATTCCCTGAAACCACACAGTCTTGGTAGAAGATCATCGGGGTTCTGGGCAGGAAAAAATCTCAAATGCATTTATTTCACTCTCTATTATTAGTTATAAATAGCGTAGTTAAGTTTGGTTCTTTATTGCTATTTTTATCTCATTCATAATATTTTATACGACCAATAAACAACCTAACCTAATTCAGATCGCTATATGTCCACAATATCCCGTATATTACAATGTAACATTATGTGTATTGGTTGCCGACATACAGCATTCTGCGGAGTTAAATTAGGTTGGTTATTGATAGTATAAAATATTATTAACAAGATAAAAATATCTATAACAAACCTTACTTAAATCCGCAGAGAGGTGTGTCTGCAATATCCCGTATACTACGATGTAACGCTACTTGTATTCGGTGCTGACATACACTAATCTGCGTACCCGTAGTTAAGTTAGGTTATTTATTGATAATATAAAATATTATTAACGAGATAAAAATATTACCAAAGAACCTAAATTAACTCCGCAGTGCGCTGTATGTGGGCAATATCCCAGTATATTACAATGTAACGCAATGTGTATTGGTCGCAGAAATACTGCGCTCTGCTGATTTATGTTAGTATTTATGTCTATGAATTATGAACTTATGTCTATTTGGTTATTGATAATACGAGTAGTATTATGATGTAACAAAAACCCAGAGTGCTGTATGTCAGCAATATCACCTATATCATCATGTGATATATGCTTAATAATTATAATATAATGATGATAAAATATTATAATAATCATGATAGTAAAATAATGTATTACCGTATATAATATACTATAATAATCGGGTGATATATGCTTAATAATAAGGGGGCCTCCAATATAATCATTATAATATAAGTAATAATAATTTGATTGCACAATATAAGCACACATTGATTTTTTTAAATTAATATAATATTTCTAATTAATAATCCCTATGATAGCATCAGCATAGTGAAGTGACATTACAAATATTGGTGTGCACTATGGAATAATGTTACATTATTATTCCAGTCAGCTGTTTACGACATTCAAAAAACACTGCTAAAATTAGCCTTTTATACCCAAAATTCTCATGAAATATCCTGTTTCGCCCCGCCTAGAACCCCGATTCCCACAGAAATCAATGTTGACTGGATGTTACAGAGTCACTTAATTCAGCCAAAAAAACGTTAGAAAACAGTGTTTTTTTCATAATTATGTAATTAGAGAGTGAAATAAGTGTATTCATGGGTGATTTTTTCCCCACCTTAAAGGCCCGATTCTAGCCTAAAAACGTTAAAGAAACATGTTGTCTCAATTAAGTTGTTAGAAAGTGAACAATTTCATTTAAGATCAATTTGAAATGAAATAGTTTGTACTGGGTGCGAAACTTTTTCCACCCTGGTAAATTAGTTTATAGTTACGGTAGGGCTTACTTTGGTTTAATTGGTTGCAATGATTATATTCCTTGAAACCCTGAACTTGAGATACATCACTGATGAAATATTGTCCGCTTCATGTTTGGGATGACAGGCTATCTGCAATATCATAAACAAAGACTATAATAGGCCTTAAAATACCTATATGGATCATGTTTTGTACATTTTCTTCATTCATGGGACACTGAGCAAATTACATGGGTACTTTAGTGTGAATATGAACTAAGGGTGAATATGATTTACATAATTGATTACGACAATATGTAATTTTTATACTGACAAAATTCCCAGGGTAATTAGGTTCATAGCCCAATAAAAGAAGGCAACTCTTCTCAAGTATTTTAAATTACAAAAATATGGCAGTTAACGACAGGATAAGCTTAACACACCGACGTCATTTGCATAAGCTTAAGAACATTAAAATAAACTTACCTGCTAATCTTAAAAACTGAGCATGTTAGTTTCACGTATAGGCAACTAACATGATGAATGTTATTAAAAAAAATATTTAAAACAAATAAATGTAGTACTAGAATTTATGGTATTATTGACTTTCTCAAATATAATAATATATCAGTGATATAATAAATATACATTTTCAAATGAGAATAAAGAACGTGGTTGAATACATGCTAATATGCGTAAAACTAAACAATGGATACAAGACACAAGCGACTCAAACGAGTCAAGTGACCTTCCTGAAGCTAGCTAACGAACCTAATGAATCTACGTTGCCGACTGACCACGTGAATGCTTTCAATTTGACTGCTGCTGTGTTTTCGTTCGATAGCTAAGTGTATACCCATAGATGAACGATCCGTTCTACTCTAGTATACCACAGAGGAAATCCAACAGTATAAAATTACTTTAGAGTAACCTTTTAGGTTTCGGGCTCACTATTAGCGAATTTCCTATAGGGAAGAAGCTATTACCGTAGGCCTCATGGCAAGACTTAAGCCCGGAACCATGTTATTTATTCGTCTTTAGGTGCCTACAGACCAAAAACAATATAAATAAATATATATATATATATATATATATATATATTGTGTGTGTGTGTGTGTGTGTGTGTGTGTGTGTGTGTGTGTGTCTGTGGACACAATAACTCTCGTAAAAATGGTCCGATCGAGACCAAATATGGTAGAAACATATATTATTACAATTGCTCGGACGAGTTTGTAATCAAGACATATCGGTCTATCTGAAGGGATAGTTTGAGGGGGTTTTGTACCTCAAAAATGGGGTTTTTGCATTTTTCCCACGTAATTTTTGAAAAGTTTCTAATTTTATCTTTCACCATTAGAATCAGCTTAAAAACTGCACGTTTAATTTTCTTAAAGTTTTCTCTATCTCCAACGGTTACTGAGATATTAAAAAATCTAAACACAGTACGTTGTATTTTGGGGATCCAATGTTAATCTTATTGAGGATAAGGAAAAATTAATATTTCCCATATCTTCTCTATATATAAAATTGAATGTATGTCTGTCTGTATGTATGTCCTTTATGCGTTGCCAAACTACTCATCCGATCGCCATGAAATTTTAGGATATTGCTCTATATGTGTCCGGGAAGGTTTTAGTGAAAAATATTTTCGAAAACCCCATAAGTTTCCATTTTATGGCGTTTTAAATTTATAATGTTAACCTTATGGAGAGTAAGTTTGTTTACAAATTGTCTACAATGAAAACAATTGATTTCTTAGCAACAGCTGATTGGTTTACTTTCCATTAGCAATATGCTTCACTATCCAATGCCATCTGAATCATTCATTAATGTAAAACTATGAAGTAAATGTGTACTGTAAAAAATGAACAGATTTATTCACCACGTTATTAGTTTACGGTTTTAAGGGATTATATATTTATTTTTTCATTTTCTGTCTGTTTAAAATCACGTGTTTATGTGATAATTAAATATTTATATTATTACGTTTATTATAATAATCAGCTGTTGTATATCTTACCTATAAAATCCGTATTACAGTTAGGTTTAGTTTGAGTTTGGATTGGATTTGAAAATTGTGAACTAATCCTCAGATTTATTCGTTTTACGGAAATGTTATTAATCATACTTATCGTTTCAGTACTGTTATTCACTAAGCCGCGACCCAGAATATATAACCTTACACAATAAAGCCGTAATGCTATATTACTTCAGAACATGGCCACTCTTAAAGTTTACCTGTATTTACTGACAGGCGTTACGAAGTTTGCCGGGTCAGCTAGTCAATCAATATTTTTGGATTAAACTTGGTATTAACCTTCATGTTTTTGATACCCACCCGTTTATGCTTAAAAATCATAGTTTATGTGTTTTGGCAGCAAATCTGCGTACTCTTTTACCATGTTATTCATATAGGGAATAGGCAAACTCCTTTATTTATGGATATATGTTTATAAAAATTTGTATAAATGTTAAAAATAAAAATTGTTTATGGTAGAAATGCCTACTTTCAGTGTTCCTCACAGCAGCAACCTTACTCTTTCTTATGTTGATCTTATGGCAAATAATTCTCATGTTTATGGATAGATTTTTATAAAACTTATCATATATTATTATTATTATATTATTGTTTTAGAAATTCGCAGAGTACGCAGGACTGCTGTGACGAGGGTATTATAACATCTCACTGACGCTCAGTAACAATTTGGATAAGAGATTTATTTATGGTAACAATAAATTCTGGGGAAAATATGAAGAATTTTATGATTAAGTAATTAGAGGGATGACAATATTGTACATGAGGAATGATAAAAAGGCTGATATTCATAATAATTAAATTTATTTAGCAGAAATCAAAAGCCAAAGCTTTTTTAAAATCTAAATATTAAATTTCAAAATTACAATGACTAAATGACTAGTTTTGTTTGATTTATAATGATATAATGGTTTTATAATGGACTCTTGCACAAGAGTCCTCATCAGTATGTGAATACAAATATGCTTACCGTGTAAAACATTTTCCACATCTGAGACATTTGTAAGGGTGTTCACCGGTGTGTAAATACAAATGTACCCTCAGATCACGTTTATAAAAAAAACATTGTTCACAAGCAGGACATTGATAAAACTTGCTGGTATATAATAAAATATGGTCTCTTAATCTCTTGGCATCTCTAAAAGACTCTTTACAAATTGTATGACATTGATAAAGGTCAATATTCATATGTTTTCTCAGAGCACTAGCCAATGTAAAATATTTTCCACGGGTCGGACATTTATGATGGTTTTTACCAGTATTATAACTCGAGAACGGCTGGACCGATTTTAATGATCTTTCATTTTTTGGATTCGTCTCTGCTCCGGTCATGCTTTAGGCATATTCAGTTTCCATAAATTTAATTACAGTAGTTTCCATTTTATAGCGTTTTAAATTTCTAACGTTAACCTTATAAGGAATAAGTTTGCTTACAAAATTTCTAAAATCAAAACATTTGATTTCTTAAAACAGCTGTTGCTTTATTCTCCATTAGCAATATGCTTTACTATCCAATGCCATATGAATCATTCATTAATGTACAACTATGAAATAAATATGTGCTGTTCAAAATGAACAGCATTATTCGCCACGATAATAGTTTATGGTTTTTGAAAATTATGTTCTGTATTTAATTTTTTTTATTTTCTGTATAATTAAAAGTAACGTGTTTATGTTTGCTAAATAAAATAATTACAATGTTTATACATATTAGGTTTATTATAATTAATCGGCAGTTGAATATTTGAAGTTGTCACAACGAAGCTACAATGCTAGTTGACTTCAGAAAATGGCCAATCTTAAAGTTAACGCATGTATTTTCTGTTAGGCGTTACGAAGTTCGCCGGGTCAGCTAGTAAATACATAAACTATGATTTTTAAGCATAAATGGATGGTTCTCAACCACATGAAGCTAAATATCAACTTTCATCAAAAATATTTATTGATGTTATCATTAATTTTCCTTATCGTCCATAAGATAAAATTTAAAATTTTGAAAAAATTACATGGGAACAACGTAAACACCCCATTTTTGGGGTACAAAATCCCCCCAAACTACCCGCTCCCACTGACGGATATGTTTGGTTTACGAACTCGTCCGAGCAAATGTAGGAATACACGTCTCTACCAAATTTGGTCTCCATTGGTCCATTTTTACGAGAGTTATCGTGTTCACAGACACACACATATATGAATATATATATATAAATTTTAACCACTGCACACACACACACACACACACACACACACATATATATATATAAATTTTATAACGACTATATAGTTTTTGGTCTATGGCCACCTAAAGACAAAAAAAATAACATGGTCCCGGGCTTAAGTCTTACCATGAGACCTACGGTAATAGCTTCTTCCCTATGGGAAATTCGCTAACATTAACAATAATAAATTTAATGACTTTGGCATTCAACCAACAAAAGATTGCGAAATAAGTAATCCAAATAACTATAGGAAAAACATGGACAGACATTTCACAATTATTTCTGTGTAAATAAATGGTATTTTTTTTTAAATTAAAGGATTATCAGTTTAAGTCATTTCACAAAGCAAGAAATTTATTTATTTTTTAAATAATACTTTATATTGATTTTAGTATTTAAATTCTCTTTGAATAAACATACTAGTTCTATTTGAGTCAAAGTTTTAATAATCATTTTCTTTAGAATGTATAAAGTATAGTAAATATGAGACTTAATTAAGGTTCAATAAGTAGTGTACTTGAATAGTTGGTTATGTAATGAAGCTAATTATATATTTTATTAATAATGCTAAAAGGTTATCAAACTCTATATTTAATTAATAACCTACATTTTTTGCATTATTACTATAGTTTGGGGCCTAAATAATACACTCTTATTTTCTAGTTAGGTCATTATTATCATAGATGATAGAAGAATTTTTATTCTATTTATTCTCTATTCTTCTAGTAAACATCTAATTCTTCTATTTATAAACAATGTTATTATTAACATAGATGAACGGATACTAAACCGGATACTTATAATCCGTTCCTCTCAGTTATTAATCAAGTGAATTGAAAATAACAGTTTATGTCTATTTAGGGTAATATTTGGGGGTATTAGAAAAGTTTTAGGGTAGTGGTTCTGGACATTAAGGGTAATATGGCGTTGATGAGGTGGATACACTGCTTAGCTCAATTCAGTCAGTTACGTAGTTACGTTACAGTGTTAGTTATAGTTCGCAGTTGTTCAGTTGTTCGCACACTTGGTAATCTTGACAGTCAGAGAGTTGGAGTCGAGGTACCATGGCGGAAAAGGCTGGGAAGCCGCCGCCTGCAGCGGGGTTAAAACCAGTACCTATGAAGTTATTCGCAACATGGGAAGTAGATAGGACACCTCCAAACTGCATCCCAAGGTATCTGATTTTATATTTGTCACCTTTTGTATGTTAATTACCGTTTTAATGATGAATCTGTTTGTTAAGTTAGCCTAGGTTGTCCAGGGTCTACTCCCATTTTGATATGTAAAGCTTAACCTTCTAATTCTTGTTGGTCTTCTTAGTTTAAAGTAGCCGATTGGTTTAAAACTATTTTAAATATAATAGTATACACATGTTGGTTAACATACAAGATTGTAAGTTTTAATGAGCTGGGTGGCTGGGAAATATGCAAGAAGTGAATTTACCCCAATAGGTAAATTGACAAATTATATTAGATCGGTTGTCCTCAGGCTTGATCTTTTAATGTGTTATGTCAAGAGCTAGACAGGCTTTAGTTAGTTAAAACTAATGTAATAAGACATTCTTAATTTGGAGCAAAATAACTTGCGAGCTATAAACAAACAATCTGCCTTTTCAGCAAACCAAACAGTAATGTAAACAGTAACAGTGTTATCACCTTACAATAAGCAACTCAAATTACTTATAGAGTTAAAAGTATGTAAATTTATATTTTCAAAGAAGTAAGATGAATGATTTGAGTGTTACCAGCCAAATTATTTGATTGTGAAGTGGAATTATGAACCCAGAAATTAAGAAATTAGTAAGTAATCTGATGAGATTTATAGTAGAAACTAGATTAACCATCACCCTTTAAACTATTATCTGTCACAGCTATTTTAATTGACGTGCACCATAGCGCCGTGCTCAGAAAATAGATGCAACATTGATTGCAACTGTTCATGATGAAAAAATAATTATAAGCCAGTGCTGCGTTCTTGTTTGAGAAGCAATAGGAAGCAAATATCACACATTTGCTCCTTCTTAGAAAAATACATAATAATGGTGTTATTCAGGTCAGTATCATTCAAGGTTGGTGGGATCCACTGAATATCGAACAATAAACTTATTACATGTAGTCCACAAAAAAATTTTATAGCGAGTCCAGTAACCTACTGTTGCAGATATTATTGCTGAAGATTAGACAAATTCCGATACAAACTTTTATTATTGATCGCTGCCACTGGTTATGCAGCTGAATAAAATCATTGTTACCCAAAAAGCTAAAAAATTAAAGATACAGAAGAAGGTTGTTTCAATGCTTCACTATTTGTGAATATTTGTCTGGACCATTTGCACATCAGTGTTACCATTGTATTGTACTTAAGTTCTACTGTATATAGGGTTCAATTTTTTAGAAAACCTTTTTAAATCTCCAATACTCTTACAGTTTTATAATGATATTTCTTTTATCCGTCTGTTCAATTCACTGTCATAGACTTGGTTCTGAAGATTAAACTTTAAAGAGGTTAGCCGTTGTACTCTAAAATATCCTTTAGGCCTATTGACACCACCTACAGTTCCAAGTCATGTAATCCACATTATTATCTGAAAAATTGAAAGTGCCAAAAATGAAGGCATTAAAACATGAGACGAGTTAACATACTGTAGCATTAATCTAGCAGAATGCATACCATATATTTACGCACGGATCTTTTCTTTAATCACTTCTACTGGATATGGACTCCATATTTCGAAATATTTTAACCAGAATATGATTGATTTTAATTATATGTAGATTTAGTGTAATGATGTTTTATTATTTTAGGTTTAACAAAAAACAGCATTTAAGTCAGGATCCATCTTGACCTGTACAAAAACACTCTTCAAAAGTTAATAAAAAGCAGTTTGTCATCAATATGTCTGTACATTGGGGGGGAGGGTGTTTGTGTCGCGCTAAAATAGTAACAGAAGTGACGTCATATGGTTAAAGGACAACTTTTAGAGGGACTGAAAACAATCCCTTTAGACATATCCATGGTCATGAGCTATCTTCCATTAAGGAAGTAAATACTGTACATTTTATTTTAAGGAAAATATTAATTTTAACTTAAAACTACTAATTTTACTTGAAAAGATTATCTTTCTAAATATTGTAAGAACTTTAGCGAATTTCCCATAGGGAAGAAGCTATTACTGTAGGACTCATGGCAAGGCTTAAGCCCGGGACCATGTTATTTGTTCGTCTTTAGATGCTCAGAGACCAAAAACAATAGTGGTTAAAAATGTTATATAAATAAATATATATGGTATATATAGCCTATATATGTGTGTGTGTGTGTGTGTGTCTGTGAACACGATAACTCTCGTAAAAATGGTCCGATCAAGACCAAATTTGGTAGAGACGTGTATTCCTACATTTGCTCGGACAAGTTCGTAAACCAGACATATCAGAACGGAGAGTCTGGGGGGGGTTTTGTACTAAAAAATTGGGTTTTTGGTGTTTTTCATATGCAATTTAAAAAAATTTTATCTAACTTTTTATCTAATTTATATTATTAATTTAACTCTAATTTTATATAATTTAGTTCCTTAAAGTTTTTCTCTAACTCCCAACGGTTACCGAGATATTAAAAAATCTAAACACAGTACGTTGTATTTTGGGGCTCCAATGTTAATCTTATGGAGGATAAAGAAAACTAATTGATATTTCACTTATCAATCAATATTTTTGGAATAAACTTTGTATTTACCTTCTTGTGGTTGAGATCTTATGCTTCAAATGCTTAAAAATCATAATTTATGTGTTTATCATGGAATCAAACTTGCATACTCTTTTCCCATGATAATCATATAGGGAATAGGCAAACTCTTTTATTTATGGACAGATGTTAATGAAAGTTGGTATAAATTTTAAAAATAAACATTTTTTATGATAGGAATACCTACATTCAGTGTTCCTCACAGCAGCAACCTGCACACTCTTTCCCATGTTAATCTTATGGAGTATAGGAAAATAATTATCTTATTTATCGACATATATTGATAAAACTTGGTTTGCTGTGATGGGGGTATTTAATAAATTACATCTATGTTGTGAAAAAAAAACGGAGGTTTAAGAACTTTTTTTACAATTCATAATATTTTATTCAGATAACTATTGTGTTAAGATACAATTGATGGAATAGTGTATTTTGCTGGATTTACTAACACATTCGCTGTGGTGCGCGAAACCTCCGATCCACATGCGAAGTGGCCTGTGTAGTCTAAAATCAACCAATAGGAAAATTCCAAGTGACCCAAACAGAAATAGATACTGTGTTATAACAAAGCTGGTCGTAGTTCTTTCAGATCTCAACAGGTGGAAACACAATCTACTTCGCCAGATCCACCATCTTGATTTTAGCGTAAATGTCGGATCCGAGTGGTCCGCTCCGTGGGGCAGGACCTCTACCACTCGGATTCGAGTGACCCGCAGCGAACGTGTTAACAGACACATTTATTTAGTGTCTTGTTAGCATTTTGGTATCTTAGGCATTGGTGCAAGAGGCCAACAGCTCAGAATTTGCAATGGCTGTATGGGTTTGGACTGGTTTCCAAAAAGAGTTTATTATACACCATAGGGATGCTAAATCTTGACAGAAAAAATGTTTCCGGCAAAAACTGTTCAGTCTGGTTTGAAACTTTTAAACTATCACAAACTATAATAAAATCCCTAAATTATTGAAAATTGACTGACTAGGCCTATGCAGGAATAATGCTCATTTATGTGATATGTGGTTTTTTAAGAGTAGGGACTGATAAAGAAAGTTTACTGTAATCAGAAATTGAAAATAAATACTAACAGGAGTAACAAAATGCATAGGAGATCAAAATTAAAAAGATTTATAACGATCTTCATGAATGGAAATGTTTATGAGATTTCTAATAATAATAGTTATTTCCATCAGTCAAGTGTTACTAAGTAGGCTTATTCATATAAAATGTAAATGTATGCATTACATACATAATGAATCCTTGTACATTTATAAGGATTCATGATTTAAGTAATATCGGCAGTTGTTAATTTTAACTTGGAAAGGCTTTTTATCCTAATATTGTATAATTCTGTTATTAGTTTACCATGTACAATGTTTCAATCAAAAATCAAAGTTAAATTCAGATTCAAAATGCATTATTTTACATTCTATAAAGCTGATTTATTGGTTAGCCAAGTTTATATTCGGCACCTGTTTCTGGCCACGCACACATAACTTGGCCAATTGCCACAACTACTCTGCTTGTTTTTCTATTAAAATTTTGTAACAGAATGAAATAACACACAAAATTTTTAAGTGTCGGTGGTGTTGATTTATGTGTTGTCGCCTAGGTTTGTTTACTTGGGATTGTTTTATTTGTTCTAGTATAAATAAGTTTTTCAAATATTATTCTATCACACAAACTTGGTGATATCACCATTTTGTTATTATATTTTAGAAGATAACACTGATTGTGTGTGACCATGGTGTTGGTAAACATTTGGTTCGATTAGATTAGATTATTGAAATGGCGACCACACTACAATGTATTTTATGCTAAGTATGAATGAGGATTGAGTGTAAGATGATTGTGGCGAGATCTTGTAGTCTTGTTACTGACTAAGGCTGACATGTTCCTTAGACAGGACTGTTAATTAATAGCCCAACAGCCAATGACAAGGGACCTATAGTTTAATGTGGAATGCAAACCACGGCCTCTGAATTACGAATTGGTCTAATTATGTTTTAGTTGGATCAATGGAGCATTAAGAGAACAGAGTTTTGGGAGAGAGAGAGAGAGAGTGAGAGAGTTTTGCTCTTACCATAAGACATCACATCTACCTAAATAAAATTTAGGTTCTTTATTTTTTTTGACTGGATATACAAACATATTGGCTTGGCAAGAACATTCGAAAACTGTCCAGATATGTAGTCTCAAACAAGCCTATATCGAAAGAATATCCATCTATGTCGCTATTCTCAAACATCTGTAGTTTATCCCAGTAGCTAGTTTAAACTAGAGCATAGAGACGTATTCATCAGCATAGAGTAAATCTGTCAAACGGAAATGTAGAACTATATAATTTCGAATCTTTTGTAGGATCATTACTATAAATAATTTTTTATTTTTTAAAGTATAGGATGAAGTAAAAACTCACAACACACGGTGTAGTCTTCCAACACTACTTATTATATTTACTCTTATATTGTTATTAAATATAATTTAAATAATAATAACAGTATTCCTTACAAGTGAACTATATGGATCAAAAATAATAATATATTATAGAACTTATTTCCAAAATTTAAAGAAAATCGTTACAGCCATTTTCAAGATCCGTACGAAAATATATCCAATACTATAATACGAGCAAGGCTATAATCCATTGCAAATATATATATATATATTTGCAATGGATCTCGAAAACAGCTCTAAGGAATTTCTTTATATTTTTGAAATAACTAATTTCCGAGTAGAAAATAAGCTCTAGATAGGTCTAATGTCCAGGAAAATTCTTGTTTTCTTAAAAATTTAACATTATGCTTGTGGAGAATCAAATGTAAACAATACAAACCAAAACATCTGTTTATAACCGTTTGACAGTTGTTGATTGAGGATGAATTGAGGTTTTGCATAAATATTTATATTATGTATGCAATAAATGAAAAATTATCAAATTACTAAACAATTTGTAAAAACTAAAAGGTAAAAGAACTGTGCGAAATAAAAGCAGAGAACAGTATTTCAAAAATCTTCCATGTTTTGAAGAAAACGTATTCATTGCATTGCTTGAAACCACTGTAACAAACCAATAAATATGTGTAAATTAAATTTCTCTTTTGCTATTCAATATTCAATCCTCATTCCGTTTCTAACAAAATAATAATAATAAACTCTTTATTGCCGTAGACAATACAAATATTGCATAGCATGCGTCGAACAATAATTAAAAGAACTTTCTAAATTTGAATTTTTTCAATTTTTTTAAATCAGTTGATCAAAGGCTAATAATAACTGTACGGATAATTAAACAGTAAATGAATTGATCACAGGCTAATAATAACTGTACGGATAATTAAACAGTAAATTAATGGCTAAAATGATTGAGGTTGGCTAAAAAACCTTAAATGGCGTCACTCAATTGGCAGACACCGTGGCCCAGGGGTAGCGTATTGGCCTCGTTAGTCCGAAAGTCGCGAGTTCAAACCCCATCTGGGGCAATACTTTTTGTTCAGTGCTTTATTAATTATGGTGTATTAAATCGGTTTTATTTAAACCACATACCATTGAGTAATTAATTTTTTTAATTTTTCTAATTAATTTTTATAATACATGTCTTATTCTATACGAGCAAAGCTCGGTCACCAGGTACTTGTACCTGAATTGTAAAAGATTCATTCCGTTTTTATCATATTCCTCGTTTGTTCAGATCAGATTCCGCCTCCCTCTTACATCTCCCGATTTCGGCGATTCCGGAGCGGGGTAGGGACTTTAAGGGATAATAGTGATAATTTGTGGGATTAAACGATGAGGCAGGGATTTTCAGGGAGAAAAGGTAGATTTTTTGGGATGAAACCGAGGTTGCCAAAAGGCCGCGATCGAGGGCTAATTAGGGTTCCGACCCTCGGTGGGGGGCGGTTGCCAAAAATCCGTTTCCCGTGTGGAATTTCCATAGAACAGTATCAGGGATGTGATCCAAAATATCGATATTGGCGAAAAAGTTTATTGGAATTGCTTGCGATGTTTCTGATATTTATTACTCTTTCGCTGTACAATAATGCCGCAAGTCAAGATATCGAGATAGCACTGAAATTAACGAAACATATTCATATAAACTAATTTCGATAGTACTGGAACATCTAACACGATTATGCAGCGGTAGGTGTCGTCGTGTCGCGATCACTATGCCGATTTCCGGTTCACATTTGTAGTCAACCGTGGGTATTAATTATTCATTTCCGGTTCGTGACGCCTTGTCCATAATAAAACGCCATCGATGTTCTTATTACACAACAGGACGTGTTGGATCGCTTCTTTTTTAGCGAATTCCCCATAGGGTAGAAGTTATTACCGTGGGTCTCATGGTAAGACTTAAGCCCGGGACCATGATATTTTTTCTTCTTTAGGTGCCTAGAGACCAAAAAAATAGTCGTTAAAACTTATATATATATATATATATATATATATATATATATATATGTTTGTGTCTGTGAACACGATAACTCTCGTAAAAATGGTCCAATTGAAACCAAATTTTAATAGTGACGTGTATTCCTGCATTTGCCCGGACGAGTTCGTAAACCAGACTTATCGTATAATCGAAACAGGTAGTTTGGGGGGGGGGTTTGTACCCAAAAATGGGGTTTTTGCGTTTTTCTCATGTAATTTTAAAAATTTCCAATTGTATCTTTCACTATTAAAATCACCATTAAAAACTACACAATTAAGTTTCGTGAAGATTTTCTCTATCTCCAACGGTTACCGAGATATTAAAAATCTAAACACACTATGTTGTATTGTGGGGCTCCAATGTTAATATTATGGAGGATAAGGAAAAATTAATTATCCACTTATTTTCTAATATTTTTGGATGAAACTTCATATTTAGCTTCATGTAGTTGAGATCCATACATTTATGCTTAAAAATCATAGTTTATGTGTTTATCATGGCAGCTAACCTGCATACTGTTTTCCCATGTTAATCATATTGAGTTTGGGTAAACTCCTTTATTTGTGGACAGATGTTGATGAAACGTGATATAAATGGTCAAAATTTAAATTATTTACGCTAGAAACACCTACTTTCAGCGTTCCACACAGCAGCAAACCTACATACTCTTTCTTATGTTAATCTTATGGAGAGTACGCAAATAATACTCGTATTTATTGACGGATAATGATAAAACTTGCCATGTATTATTATTATTATTATGTTATTGATTTGGAAATTCGCTGAGTGCGCAGGTCTGCTGCGACATGGGTATTTTCTGTTGTGGTGTTATAATGGGTGCTTCCAACGATTTCGGCGATTCCGGAGCGGGGTAGGGACTTTAAGGGATAAGCATGATAATATGTGGGATTAAACGATGAGTCAGGGATTTTCAGGGAGAAAAGGTAGAATTTTTGGGATGGAACCGAGGTTGCCAAAAGGCCGCGATCGAGGGCTAATTAGGGTTCCGGCCCTCGGTGGGGGCTGGGCGGTTGCCAAAAATCCGTTTCCCGTGTGGAATTTCCATAGAGCAGTTAGGGATGGGAACCAAAATATCGTTTTGTCGAAAAAGTTTATTGAAATTGCTTGCGATGTCAAATTTCTGATATTTATTACTCTTTCGCTGTACAATAATGCCGTAAGTCAAGACATCGAGATAGCACCGAAATTAACGAAACATATTCATATAAACTAATTTCGATAGTACTGGAACATCTAGCACGATTATGCAGCGGTAAGTGTCGTCGTGTCGCGATCACTATGCCGATTTCCGGTTCACATTTGTAGTCAACCGTGGGTATTAATTATTCATTTCCGGTTCGTGACGCCTTGTCCATATTAAAACGCCATCGATGTTCTTATTACACAACAGGACGTGTTGGATCGCTTCTTTTTTAGCGAATTTCCCATAGGGAAGAAGCTACTACCGTGGGTCTCATGGTAAGACTTAAGCCCGGGACCATGATATTTTTTCTTCTTTAGGTGCCTAGAGACCAAAAACAATAGTCGTTAAAACTTATATATATATATATATATATATATATATATATATATATATATATATGTTTGTGTCTGTGAACACGATAACTCTCGTAAAAATGGTCCAATCGAAACCAAATTTTAATAGTGACGTGTATTCCTGCATTTGCCCGGACGAGTTCGTAAACCAGACTTATCGTATAATCGAAACAGGTAGTTTGGGGGGGGGGGGTTTGTACCCCAAAAATGGGGTTTTTGCGTTTTTCTCATGTAATTTTAAAAATTTCCAATTGTATCTTTCACTATTAAAATCACCATAAAAAAACTACACAATCAAGTTTCGTGAAGATTTTCTCTATCTCCAACGGTTACCGAGATATTAAAAATCTAAACACACTATGTTGTATTGTGGGGCTCCAATGTTAATCTTATGGAGGATAAGGAAAAATTAATTATCCACTTATTTTCTAATATTTTTGGATGAAACTTCATATTTAGCTTCATGTAGCTGAGATCCATACATTTATGCTTAAAAATCATAGTTTATGTGTTTATCATGGCAGCTAACCTGCATACTGTTTTCCCATGTTAATCATATTAAGTTTGGGTAAACTCCTTTATTTGTGGACAGATGTTGATGAAACGTGATATAAATGGTCAAAATTTAAATTATTTACGCTAGAAACACCTACTTTCAGCGTTCCACACAGCAGCAAACCTACATACTCTTTCTTATGTTAATATTATGGAGAGTACGCAAATAATACTCGTATTTATTGACGGATAATGATAAAACTTGCCATGTATTATTATTATGTTATTGATTTGGAAATTCGCTGAGTGCGCAGGTCTGCTTCGACAGGGGTATTTTCTGTTGTGGTGTTATAATGGGTGCTTCCAACGTAATATATACTTCTTTTGCATCATTGATTGTTATATTTAGAAAGGTTACGCTGAGACTTGGGACCCTATTTTTGAAACGTTGAGTATTGAAATACGAGTGGAAGTTGTACTCATTTTACACCATTCAGTGTTTATTTACACTTATTTTAGACATGGATATGTCTTAGCTCTGGTGGGTGTTGGCGATTTGTAAGATGGAAAAAATGTAACAGTTTTCCATAGAAAGCACCAGAGCTATTGTTTTAATTTTTAATATTAAAGAGTAAGAACAGCTGTTTGGATGAAGTGAAAACGTTACCTTTACACATATCCATGATGTGTTTCCTATTTCGCACACGGAAGTAAATATAAACATTTTTGACATGGATATGTCTTAGCTCTGGGGGGTGTTGGTGATTTTTAAGATGGAAAACATGTAACAGGTTTCCATAGAAACTACCAGACCTATTGTATTGAATTTTAAATATAATAGAATTAGAACAGCTGTTTACATGAAATGAAAACATTTCCTTTAGACATATCCATGATCTAACCTATTTCCCACAGGGAATTAAGAAATACAAACATTTTTTTGTATTCGAGTCGACTATCGAACGAATTTTCGTATTTTTGGTCTTTGTAATGTAACTAGATGTTATGTTAGCTCGGTAGAATCTCGTTACAAATTTTAAAACGTACGCTGTGCACATAATTGTTGAAACGGGAGCCCAGTGGTCGGCCGACACGCTAAATGTCCGACTGCTTTTATTTAGCCAATCAAACCGTAGGATTTTTCGTGTAATATTTTAAACTACCTATAATAAATCCATCTTTAATCCGCAGAGCGTTACAATATATACATATTACCATAAACGCTGAATGTTTACTTTATTCTGATCACTGAATTGGTGCAGACATTTTAAGACAAATTTGAATGAGAAATATGCGAAAGATTGTAGCGCGATCTTGTAATCTAGTCCTAAGGCAGGTAGGCTACTTAGAAAGTACTGTTAATTAGTAAATCAACGGACAATGACGTCTGAGGGACCTACAGTTTTACGTGGGATTCTAACCACAATTTGCCCCTGAATTACGAACTGGTCAAATGAGGGCACCATGGAGTCGGATGAGGTATGGAAAAATATTTGAAGTTGAAAACAACGGCGCACCTCCCTTAGTACCCTTCCCCTAGATAGAATGGGAAGGACCCCAGAGTCTTCAAGATTGCCTGGGAGTACCAGCTAGCTATATGAGAAGCAACTGCGTCGAGAGGGGAAGTAATCCATAACAGACGAAATAGGAAATAGGAGGACTGATAACAATGAAACTTATTTCATGCATTCTCTACATTACAGGGAAGGTTTTTAAATGGTTCAAATTGTCCGCCGACCTTTTAAAAGTAAACAAGGAGTATTTAAGAACCCTCTTTATACGCGACATTGGTCGCATTTTGCTTCAGTTTTAAATGAATAATCGACTGGGATGGTGGCGTCATCCTGTAATCCAGCAACTTGGAGGTCTCGAATTGTGGATAGTTATGAGCGATGGTCGATGGGTGTGGTGTTCTCTTGTGTGGATTAACGTCCGCACTATTGGACACTATGTTAATCCGCAAAGACCATCCACATAATTAGACCAGTTCGTAATTCAGAGGCCGTGGTTGGGATTCCACGTTAAACTGTAGGTACATTAGTTGCCATCGGCTGTTGAGCTATTGATTAACAGTCCTGTCTAAGGAACATGTCAGCCTTAGTCAGTAACAAGACTACAAGATCGCGCCACAATCATCCTACACTCATTTCTCATCCATACTTGGCTTAAAATACCTACCTGGGTAGGTTGCCATTTCAATAATCTAAATCTAAATCTACTGGCAATAAGCTGTCTTTGTAGTTTAAGGATTAAATAGAATGAAAAACAAACAAATATTAAAGATTTATTTTAACGTATAACTAATAATAATAATAATGGTATGAATGTTCTAATCTATTTAATTATAAAGTAATGCTAAATAATAAAGCTGGGTATTGATTTGTTTAGGATATCAGGTTCACATTTTGGTACGATGATATTTCTTCTTTAAACTGAATCCTACAATCCGTACAATGGACGGGCTTACTGCGCGGTTGCTAGTAAATGAATAAAACTTCTAAAAATTTAATCCATCAATGCAAAAGTGCGGCGTGGACAGCGAAGCAGTGACGCGGAGACACGTCAACACGTCACGTCGCGGACTAAGACGATTAAGTGGTGGTATAAGTGGACAGTTCCGCCACCACCACTGACATCGTGCAGGTAGACAACCGAACAACCGTGTTTTGTCGATTATTCACTTACCGACAACCGAGTACATTCATAATTAACGTCCGCACTATTGAATACTACGTTAATCCACACAGACCATCCTCATAATTAGACCAATTCGTAATTTAGAGGCAGTGGTTCGGATTCCGGGTTAAACTGCAGCTCCCTTAGTTGCCATCGGCTGTTGGGCTATTAAGTAACAGTCCTGTCTAAGGAACGTGTCAGCCTTAGTCAGTAACAAGACTACAAGAGTCACAATCATTCTACGTCCTAAAATCGGTTTACCTGAGATCCTATTTGAGTCCTATTTGAACGCCCTGAGGAAGACCTAACCAAGGCAGGAGAATGTAATTTAACAATAAAGTATGTGAATAATAAAATTTGTGAGTTTTGCTGCTTCAAAAATCTAATTAATTCGGGAGAAGATACCAAATTAACATCTATTATCAGACCGTCAACGGTCTGAGGACCAAACTCAACGAGATAAGCCATCTCTCGCAAACTTTGCATGATATTCTGGTGTTGACAGATACAAATCTACCCTCTGAGCCCCCTGAGGGACCCTTAGTTGCTATCGGCTGTTGGGCTATTGATTAACAGTCCTGTCTGAGGAACATGTCAGCCTTAGTCAGTAACAAGACTACAAGATAGCGTCACAATCAACCTACACTCATTTCTCATTCATACTTGGCTTAAAATACCTACCTGGGTAGGTTGCCATTTCAATAATCTAATCTAATTTGTATTCATACGTGTAACACACCAACCTAACCACTTACCAAAATGTAAAACTAATATCCTCAACAAATCAGTACAAAGAAAATAAATCAATACCCAGCTTTATTAAAATTGCACTTTGGGGCACCACAAGTAATTCCAACATTGAAATTATACAACGCTTTCAATCCAAATTTATAAGAAGTATTCTGAATGCCACCTGGTACATAAATAATGAAATTCTACATAGAGATACAAACATTTTAACAGTGAAACAAGAGATAACTAAATATAGCAACCGCTACCAAAAGAAGTTAGCAGCTCACCCAAACCACCTAGCGCTAAGCCTGTTGGACAACAGCAACGCTGTGTATAGACTTAAAAGGTGCTCTGTGCTAGACCTGCCTCATAGATTCTAAATTTTGATTTCTTTTTGTAATTTGTTAATCCTTGTGCTGACTAGGGACTAACCCATGTGATTTATTTTGTTATTTTGATTTACTAAATGTTCTATTAACTTGAATAGATTGTAAATAAAAATGGTTGAAAAAAAATACCCAGCTTTATTATTTAGCAATACGTTACAAATAAATATATTAAAACATATACCATTATTATAGTTAGTTATACGTTAAAATAACTTTTTAATATAGTATGATTTCGAAATGGGTTTAAAATCAATGACCAATATAAACTAATATTGATTTGACAGCTGATTACCAGTAGGTGGTTTATTGATAATTGAAAGCAAAATGTGACTGTTATCGCGTAAAAAGTGGGGTTTTAAATGCTCGTTATTTACTTTTCAAGTGTTGGCGGACAATTTTAAGCATTTGTAAACCTTCTCTGGAATGTAGAGAATGAATGAAATAAGTTTTATTGTCATCAGTTCCTCAGTTTTTTTTCAGAGAAAATGGCGTAAAATGCCTCTTGGACGGTCACAGACAAACAGACACAAATTGAGATAAGACTTGTTTCGGTTTCTGTACCCACGAAACGGAAAAATAACTGAACAAATGAACTCTGAGCAATGTACACACAAAACTCTTATTAGCGAATTTCCCATAGGGAAGTAGCTATTACCGTAGGTCTCATGGCAAGAGTTAAGCCCGAGACCATGTTATTTTTTCTTCTTTAGGTGCCCAGAGACCAAAAACAATAGTCGTTAAAATTTATATATATATATATATATATATATATATATATATATATATATATATATATGTGTGTGTGTGTCTGTGAACACGATAACTCTCGTAAAAATGGTCCGATCGAGACCAAATTTGGTAGAGACGTGTGTTCCTACAAATGCTCGGACGAGTTCGTAAACCAGACATATCGGTCAATGGGAACGGGTAGTTTGGGGGGGTTTTGTACCCCAAAATGGGGTTTTTTGTGTTTTTCACATGTAATTTTAAAAAATTTCTAATTTTTTATTTCACCATTGGAATCAGCTTAAAAAACTACACAATTAAGTTCCTTAAAGTTTTTCTCTATCTTCAACGGTTACCGAGATATAAAAAAATCTAAACACAGTACGTTGTATTTTGAGGCTCCAATGTTAATCTTATGGAGGATTAGGAAAAATTAATTTTTCACTTATTATCTAATATTTTTGGATGAAACTTGATATTTAGCTTCATATGGTTGAGATCCAAACATTTGTGCTAAAAAACCATAGTTTATGTGTTTATCATGGCAGCAAACCTGCATACTCTTTTCCCATGTTAATCATATGGAGATTAGGCAAACTCCTTTATTTATGGACAGATGTTGATGAAAGTTGGTATAAATGTTAAAAATAAAATTTTTGATGGTATAAATGGCTACTTTCAGTGTTCCTCACAGCAGCAAACCTACTCACTCTTTCCCATTTTAATCTTATGGAGAATAGGAAAATAATTCTCATGTTTATTGACAGATTTTGACCAAACTTGTCATATATTATTATTATTATTATTATATTATTGATTTGGAAATTCGCTGAGTACGCAGGTCTGCTGCGACGGGGGTATTTTATTTATATAGATAACTAAACAGCTGCGACAAACGACGATGAAACTATTCGCGGGAAACACAAAGAGAACGAAACATTAAGAAATAGACCGTAGGAAAAATACACATCATAAATTATAAAATCTGGTTTTTTGAACAAACCCAAGTACAATGTAAGTTAGTAGTCCATACAGTAGATGATGATTACTGAGTAATAATCGATGTACATGGACAGAGCCACTGGAAGGGTTTAAAAGCAACAACAACAACAACGCGGTTATGTGCTCCTGATCCAGATGGTCACGTCCGTGGCGTTGTGTAGTGTTGAGTCCCGGGCTCTGGCGGAACCAATCAATGGGCGTACAACAGACGGTCGTCGCCATGGCAACCGTCAGCTGATTCCATTCATACCAAACACAAGTCAACTAGGAGACGTCATTTCCAAGGCCATGGGACTGTAAATATGTTTCAGGTCAGATCATGGATATGTGTTAAGGGGTTGTTTCAGTTCATCTAAACAGCTGTTCTTATTACCAAAACGTCAATACAATTTCAATATTCAAAAATTCGTTTCTATGGAAACGGGATCTAAACACTTCCGATTAATTTTTTGCGTTGCACAAATTTGCAAACATCCCCCCCCAGAGCTTAGACATATCAGTGTCAAAGTCAGTGTTATCCTCAATAGTGACCTTACCTTATCAGATCATGTCATTCAAAATGATCTGGGGTGATTTATGGGTTTGTACAGATTTAGATCAATTCTGCCTGAGGAGGTTAACAACGTTTGGTAAATCCATGATTTTATCCGCAGTCTATTATTGTGTTCCTGCATATAGGAACATCATCTTGAGGGAAGATGTTAATAGAATTCAAAAGCTTCGGTACACGGCTGTACGCTTTTGTTTATGTAATTTATTTACGAAAATATGTTTACATATCGACCTTTTGAGAGGCCGTTGAATTGCCTGTAGTCGTGTGCTGGTGGCAAAAATGCCTTATTATGCTTTATAAGTGCTCACTATCCAGGAGCCGGTGTATTTGGCAAAGGGACTCTCGTATAGCACAGAGGTTGTAGCCCGTACATCCGACTTGACCTCCTCCAGTTTAAAAGAGTGAGGTTGGAGTCGGGAGGAGGCAGTTTTTCATATTTTAGGCCAACACGGTTCATTCGGCTCCCTTGTAACCTTAACCCTGGAAGTGGCAGGTGGAGGCATCTGTCGTCAATTTAGTGAACTTATCACCTTTGTGATGGTGTTACCCTCTGGGGGCAAGCAACCTAACCTGATCACGAAGTGCACTAGATTGCCACCGGGCATGTCTTATAACCACGTAAGCGCTTTCTACTCCTATGCACTGATGGCTGAACCGGCTAAAGCGCGTAACGTTCGGAAGTGCTAGGGTTCGAATCCTGACCATGAGCAATCCAAATTTGGCTTGCAAATGTGTGGTATAGTGGAGTGGGGGCCCACCTTAAATAAACGGTGGCCGGGCTCCCTTATAACCTTAAAGAGTTTAAGGTAACAAGCTTCAAATTAAAGTTTGAGTAGTTGGTAGGGAATAAGACTTTAAAATAGATTGTTTATATTAGGTTTGTTATATATAGAGTTAATATTAGCTATATATTTTTTTTCATGGAAATGTCTAAGCTCTGAGGGGTGTGGGTGATTTTTAATTTTTAAGATGGAAAATATGTAACAAGTTTCCATAAAAACTACCAGAGCTATAGTATTGAATTTTTAGAGTAAATGAATAAGAACAGCTGTTTATATTAACCGGAAACATTCCCTATAGATATTCATGATCTAACCTATTTTCCACAGGGAAGTAAATACAAACATTTTTTCTGATTGGAGTTGGTATGCATAGCAATATGTATTTATAACGCACAAGCTCCGTTCCTCTACCATCGACAGTCAACAACCTCTTTATTGGGCTTGATGTATTGAAATTGCTGTAACCTAGCTACCCAGTTCTTCGCTATGGGGTTTTGTCGATAATATATGTACTCAGCTGACTAACAAGGTGAAATGGAAATCCGCCTAATATACAACAATTAACTTCCGCTGGTAAAAATTTCCGGTAACCTACGGAAACGGAAGTTAATTGTTGAAGATTTGCTGAATTTCCATTTAACCTTATGTTATTGACTGGTGCTATCAGTTAGTGCGGCTCACCACTTCGACCGGTTTAGGTGAACCTAGCTAATAAAAATATTGACAGCTCGCCAATAAAATAGGTAGGCCTACTTAACAAATAAAATGAGATCAGCGATCACTTTATTTAATATCTAGTTGCAATTGTGGTGTTGTAGACATTGGAAACTATCATAATGTTTTATTAGGGTAATTTAAAGTGTACAAACACATTCTCCAAAAGGTTAGAATAAAAATGTTTGTATTTACTTCCCTGTGGGAAATAGGTTAGATCATGGATATGTCTAAAGGGAATGTTTTAAGTTCATCAAAACAGCTGTTCTTATTCTTTTATATTTAAAATTCAATACAATAGTTCTGGTAGTTTCTATGGAAACCTGTTACATGTTTTCCATCTTAAAAATCACTAACATCCTCCCAGAGCTAAGACATATCCATGTCAAAATAAGTCTCGTAACGTTACATAAAAATTCACATAAAATCTATTTTGGGTTTCCTGGGGAGTAAAACGTAAAATAAAAAAAATATCTTAATTCCAATCAATGCACAGAAAAAGCTCTGATTTTATTTATATAAATACAAAACATTCTACGTCGGAATAAGGTTTTTGAAAAAAACATGATTCCTCTTCAAAACCTTATCAGAAATATAAATTTTAAAATCGTGTATTTGAATTACATTTATGCTACAATTTTTATTGATATATTTTGACCACCCGGTTTATACTGTCTCTATGTACAAGGTAAAGCATAAGTTTAAATGTTATTTGATATTATACTATCTATAGAAATAAAATTAGAGTTTTGTCTGTACATTGCTCAGAATTATTTATTTTTTAGTTATTTTTACTTTTTGTGCGTTAGAGAAGCCGAAACCGGTCTTATCTCAATGTTTGTCTGTTTGTCTCTGACGCTCCATGAGACATTTTACACCGTCTTCTCCGAAAAAACGGGAGAACTGATTGCAATAAAAAATTTATTTCATGTATTCTCTACATTCCAGAGAAGGTTTATAAATGCTTGAAATCGTCCGCCGCCCCTTGAATAGTAAATAACCAGCATTTAAAACCCCACTTTACGCGATATTACTCGCATTTTGATTCAGTTTTCAATGAATAACCTACTGCTAATAATCAGCTGTCTTTGTAGTTTAAAAATTTAATCGAAATATAAACAAACACCTGTCAAATCAGTTTTAGTTAGTTTATATTTGTAATTGATTTTAAACCCATTTGGAAATCATACTATATTAAAAAGTTTTACTAAAACTATACTAAAAAAACAATATTAAAAACTAAATTACTATATTAAAAAGTTATTTTAACGTATAACTAATTATAATAGTGGTATAAATGTTCTAATCTATTTAATTGTAAAGTAATGCTAAATAATAAAGCTGGGCATTGATTTATTTTCTTTGTATTGATTTGTTTAGGATTTCAGGTTTACATTTTGGTATGATAATCTTTCTTCTTTAATCTGAATCCTACAACCCGTAAAAAGGACGGGCTCACTGCTAGTTATTAAATAATATTTTTTATTATTATATTTCTAAACGTGTCCATTAAACAAAATGTCATAAAATAATTATAATACTTCTTCTATGATACAGGTTACGTTAATATTATGGATTCGTTAGAACAAGAAAACGATTTTCCGTCAGTGACGTGTACTGTTATCCAATCTTCTGCTCAAAATAGGCTAATCTTATCCATTAATTGGCCTCGTTTGCGGATATGTTTCATTGTTTACAAAAATAGATACGACGATGCAATGATACTGGTTGAAAATAAATTGTGACATGGCTGAATGCGAATATTTTGTATTGCGCTTGGTGTTCTATTGCAATTGTATTATTTTACACTTGTATAAGTGAAAAATAACCGATACTGTCACAACACTTAGAACCTTAACTCCGAAAAATGGTATTACTTCCCCCTGGGAAATAGCTTTCTTTGACCATATGACGTCACTTCCGTTTTAGATTTTGGTCTGACGGCTTCTCAGTACCACCCCCTAAAAAGCAAAGCCATATCCATGTCAAAAATGATTGTATTTAATTTTTGATTAAAATAAAAATAGGAAATGTACAAAAATTACACAATTTCAAGATTAAAATTTAATTTTTAAATTTTTGAACAAAGAAAGTATACAGCATAGAGACACATAGTTTTGAGAAGTGAAAAATTTGAAAGCAATAGGAGTAGTTTAATCAATAAAATAAAATGTGTAAATATCCATACTGATATTTCTGATCCGACTCGAAGGACCATGAAAAACGACTGTAATACAGAATATAGGTTTTATAGGCCCATAATTTTTTTTATTTTGAGGACCAAATTCATATAAGTGAATTATAATAAAATAGTTGAAGGGAAATGAAAACACCGTTTTCAAATTGACAAAACCCCGTTTAATGTTAACTATTAATGTTATCTCGACCAGAACCAAGTTGAAGATATTTAGTAGCAATGTCAAATCTGTGTTGCTATATGGATGTGAGACTTGGAAGGTATCCTCATCTTTGACACAAAAGCTCCAAGTTTTCATCAACAGATGTTTGAGGAAAATACTGAAAGTATACTGGCCAGAGGTTATTTCAAACAGAGAGCTGTGGAAAGCTACAGATGAAGAAGATTGGACACACTCTGTAAAGATCTTGATACTGTAGTGAGGCAAGCCTTGAGCTGGAATCTCTGGGAGACGAAGAGGAAGGCCTAGAATGACCTGGAGAAGAACTATAGAAGGAGAAATAAAAAATGCAGGGAAAAACTGGAGAGACGTGAGAGCCTTGGCTGCCAACCGAGTCCGATGGCGTTGTTTCGTGGAGGCCCTATACTCTGTGCGGGAGTGAGACGAGATGAATAATAATAACGATAATGTTATTAATAATTTACATTGGTCGAATATGGATCCAATTGTCAACTTTGTCAATGGAATAATTATGCTTTCTTAAAGATTTTGACGTTAGGTAGTAACAATACCGACGTTTTGACCGTTTCGCGTCAAAACGTTAAAAAAATCCCGAGAGGCGTAGAAAAAAACAGTCACAATGTAAATTGACAAATCAGATGATTTTAAATTATGTGACTGGGATAACGACCCCCGAGTGTACGAGGCGACGTGGGGTGGTGACGTAGGTCATTTTGTCTTGGCATTTCGTAAATGCCAGTCCAGCTCTCTTAATTGTTCCCTTTCGTATAACGTCCGTGATGAATAGTTATGCTGATGCTCCTGGATGAGTTAGCAAATATTTGTCAAAAGAAAACTATCAATAACAATAAACTGTTTTGCTGCTGGCGGTTAAAGTGGTCTTGTAATGTCAAAGGGGTATATCTAGTGTGGTACACCGCTGTGATTTTAATTGGTTTGAAGCCTGGTGTACGCCGGTAGAGCTTAAGGAATGTTTATATTTTAAACGTCAGACGATGGACGTTCGATGGCGTTAGGACGTTAGATGACGTTAGAACCTTAGATATCGTTAGAACGTTAGATGACGTTAGACGGCGTTAGGACGTTAGATGGCGTTAGGACGTTCGATGGTGTTAGGACGTTAGATGGTTTTAGGAGGTTAGATGGCGTTAGGACGTTCAATGACGTTAGGACGTTCGATGGCGTTGGGACGTTCGATGGTGTTAGGGCGTTAGGACGTTCGATGGTGTAGGACGTTAGATGGCGTTAGAACGTTCGATGATGTTAGGGCGTTAGATGGCGTTAGGACGTTAGATGGCGTTAGGACGTTAGATGGCGTTAGGACGTTAGATGGCGTTAGGACGTTCGATGGTGTAGGACGTTAGATGGCGTTAGGACGTTAGATGGCGTTAGGACGTTAGATGTTGTTAAGACGTTCGTTGGCGTTAGGACGAAGACGTCAGAAGATTGAGAATCAGAAGATCCATTAAATTTGTTTTAGTAATATTGTACAGCCACAGGAAAGGAGGGATTCAAAAGAATGGGAAAGGTTAATATACTTTTAACTGGAATGGCGATCTGCCTAGGTAGGTATTTTAAGCCAAGTATGAATGAGATACAGTATTAGTATAGGATGGTGCCGCGATCTTGTTCTCAAAGTGGCGGTGAAACTTTGTTTTACATAAAATCGTGATGGAAAATGTCCGCAATAAAAGTCTAAATGACAGACAGAAATTGTTATAAAATCCGGAAAATGGTATTACTGTACTTCCCCCTGGGAAATAGCTTTCTTTGACCATATGACGTCACTTCCGTTTTAGATTTTGGTCTGACGGCTTCTCAGTACCACCCCCTAAAAAGCAAAGCCATATCCATGTCAAAAATGATTGTATTTAATTTTTTATTAAAATAAAAATAGGAAATGTACAAAAATTACACAATTTCAAGATTAAAATTTAATTTTTAAAATTTTGAACAAAGAAAGTATACAACATAGAGAAACATAGTTTTGAGAAGTGAAAATTTTGAAAGCAATAGGAGTAGTTTAATCAATAAAATAAAATGTGTAAATATCCATACTGATATTTCTGATCCGACTCGAAGGACCATGAAAAACGACTGTAATATAGAATATAGCTTGTATAGGTCTATTATTTTTTATTTTCTGGACCAAATTCATATAAGTGAATTATAATAAAATAGTTGAAGGGAAATGAAAACACCGTTTTCAAATTGACAAAACCCCGTTTAATGTTAACTAATAACGTTATCTCGACCAGAACCAAGTTGAAGATATTTAGTAGCAACGTCAAGTCTGTGTTGCTATTTGGATGTGAGACTTGGAAGGTATCCTCATCTTTGACACAAAAGCTCCAAGTTTCCATCAACAGATGTTTGAGGAAAATACTGAAAGTCAACTGGCCAGAGGTTATTTCAAACAGAGAGCTGTGGAAAGCTACAGATGAAGAAGATTGGACACACTCTGTAAAGATCTTGATGCTGTAGTGAGGCAAGCCTTGAGCTGGAATCCCCAGGGGCCCAGACGAAGAGGAAGGCCTAGAATGACCTGGAGAAGAACTAAAGAAGAAGAAATAAAAGATGCAGGGAAAAACTGGAGAGAAATGAAAACCTTTGCTGCCAACCGAGTCCAATGGCGTTGTTTCGTGGAAGCTATGTGCTCTGTACAGGAATGAAAGGAAATAAATAGTAATAATGTTATTAATATTTTACATTGGTCGAATATGGGTCCAATTGTCAACTTTGTCAATGGAATAATTATGCTTTCTTACAACATTTTGACGTTAGGTAGTAACAATACCGAGGTTTTGACCGTTTCGCGTCAAAATGTGAAAAAAATCCCGAGAGACGTAGAAAAAAACAGTCACAATGTAAATTGACAAATCAGATGATTTTAAATTATGTGACTGGGATAACGACTCCCGAGTGTACGAGGCGACGTGGGGTGGGTTAACGTAGGTCATTTTGTCTTGGCATTTCGTAAATGCCAGTCCAGCTCTCTTAATTGTTCCCTTTCGTATAACGTCCCATGATGAATAGTTAAGTTGATCCTCTTGGATGAGTTAGCCAATATTTGTCAAAATAAAACTATCAATAACAATAAACTGTTTTGCTGCTGGCGGTTAAACTGGTCTGCGTGTAATGTCAAAGGGGTATATCTAGTGTGGTACACCGCTGTGATTTTAATTGGTTTTAAGCCTGGTGTACGCCGGTAGAGCTTAAGGAATGTTTATATTTTAAACGTCAGACGATGGACGTTAGATGACGTTAGGACTTTATATGACGTTAGGGCGGTAGGACCTTTGTTGGCGTTAGGACGTTAGATGGCGTTAGGACGTTCGATGGCGTTAGGACGTTTGATGTTGTTAGTACGTTAGATGGCGTTAGGATTTTAGATGACGTTAGTACTTTAGATGGCGTTAGAACAGCAGGAAGTTAGGTGACGTTATGACGTTAGGGCGGTAGGACTTTTAATGACGTTAGGACGTTAGATGACGTTAGGACGTTAGATGGCGTTAGGACGTTAGATGGCGTTAGGACGTTAGATGGCGTTAGGACGTTTGATGAGGTTATTACTTTAGATGACGTTAGAACAGCAGGAAGTTAGGTGACGTTATGACGTTAGGGCGGTAGGACTTTTAATGACGTTAGGATGTTAGATGACGTTAGGCCGTTGATGACGTTAGGACGTTAGATGACGTTAATATGTTAGATGGCGTTACGACGTTAGATGGAGTTAGGATGTTCGATGACATTAGGATGTTAGATGGCGTTAGGACGTAAGATGAGGACGTTCGATGACGTTAGGACGTTCGATGGCGTTAGGACATTAGATGGCGTTAGGACGTTAGATGACGTTATTACGTTTAATGATGTTAGTACGTAAGATGGCGTTAGGACGTTAGATGACGTTAGTACGTTTGATGATGTTAGTACGGTAGATGGCGTTAGGACGTTAGATGGCGTTAGGACGAAGACGTCAGAAGATTGAGAATTAGAAGATTTATTAAATTTGTTTTAGCAATATTGTACAGCCACAGGAAAGAAGGGATTCAAAAGAATGGGAAAGGTTAATATACTTTTAACTGGAATGGCGATCTGCCTAGGTAGGTATTTTAAGCCAAGTATGAATGAGATACAGTATTAGTATAGGATGGTGCCGCGATCTTGTTCTCAAAGTGGCGGTGAAACTTTGTTTTACATAAAATCGTGATGGAAAATGTCCGCAATAAAAGTCTAAATGACAGACAGAAATTGTTATAAAATCCATTTTGGATTTCCTTGGGTATGAAACGTAAAACTAACACACGTTCTAACACACGTTTTACATAAAAAATGGTCAGCTTTCTTTTAATATACCGAATTTCGAACCCTGAACTAATGAAATCCAATGAGCGAGCCGACTACTTAATATGTCTAAAATTGCAATTGTTACACATTTACTCATACAAATCCACTTGAAAATGTAGAAGTATGACGAATCCGTGCCACGGTCTGCGGTCAACAGGATTACACAATGCCGCTATGACGGTGCCGCCAATCCTCGGTACACCGTACAGTGACATTGTTAGAGATTGTCTACGCTTTCTGTTGTGACGCAACGACGCACTCTCCTTATCCGATCTGCTTTAACTCGTTCACAACACTCGAAATATTATCTGTCACCAACACCGGTCGCCGGTAAATGGTTTACAACATTCTTCCTAGAATAACGCCTTACGGTTGTAACCCCTTTTGATCGCGTTTAGAATAATAATAATTTATTGCGTGAACAATTATGCACATTGCATTGCGTACGTCAATATTGATTTTGAAGTTGAAAACAAATACCCCCGTTGCAGCAGATGCTGCGACGGGGGTATTCGCAGAGTACGTATATCTATGCGTAGGTCACGAATTGTGGATAGTTGTGATAGATGGTGGATGTAGTGTTCTCTTGTGTGGATTAACGTCCGCACTATTGAATACTGCGTTAATCCGCAAAGTTAGTCAGTAACAAGACTACAAGATCGCGCCACAATTGTCTTACAATCAACTCTCACTCATATTTGGCTTAAAATACCTACCTTGTGGTGTGGTCGCCATTTCAGTTAAAAGTATAAAGTATAGTATAAAGTATAATGGTAATGTTTATAAGTTTTTGACTGCTGTAAAATTGTTTGTTTTCAACTTTATATGTCGGCATAACCAAGCATAAAACACAATTTTTTTTCACAAGTAACATTTTTCAATGTGCCACAATTTTGTTCCTGTAAGTGTACGGGAGCTTAAATTTTATCAGAGTATTTTTAAAACGTACGTAAGTTGTGTGAAGTTTCAAGATGGTCGTTGAATAAATGACTAAGTGATGAAAAAACAAACGTTTAAACCTCTTCGTGAGACACCCGGTATTTCGTAATATATCAGTCGTATTCATTTGTCAGAGTGTGATGAGAGCCTTGGATCGATGACTTGTGGCTTTGTTGTGTTTGTTGTTGACAAAAATCAGCTGATTCATTTGCCAGGATTAGTCCAATAAACAAAAGCAACTGGTCCAGTATCAACACACTGGGATGGCGGCGTCATCCTGTAATCCAGCTACTTGGAGGTCACGAATTGTGGATAGTTGTGAGCGATGGTCGGTGGGTGTAGTGTTTTCTTGTGTGGATTAATTATCAAAGTATAAATGTAAAACTTTGGAAGTACATTGATGAGATGTGGCTAAAGGGTATGACCAATTAATATGTTCAAAAATTTAACGTGATGTAAAAACAAAAATCCAGGAATATTTTACAAAATAAATCATTTTTTTAATGAGAGCGAAAATAAGAAGTTCTGTAAGGTGGTGCCTTGGAGGACTGTAATACCTTTAATTTGACACCTCTTCCGTTAATTTATGACAATAGGTCAAAAAGATATAGGCGCCAGAATTTAACATTGCTCTTACGGGACTAAAATCCAAGATGGCTACCACTGATGCAGACTCTTAACGTCCGCTAAGACCATCCTCATAATTAGACCAATTCGTAATTCAGAGGCAGTGGTTCGGACTCCACGTTAAACTGTAGATAACTTAGTTGCCATCGGCTGTTGGGCTATTAATTAACAGACTTAACATGTCAGCCTTAGTCAGTAACAAGAATACAAGATCGCGCCACAATCATCTTACGCTAAATCCAGTAATCCTCATTCATACTTGGCTTAAAATAACTACATCGTAGTATTGTTGCCATTTCAATGAGCTAATCTATTTAAATCACTGTACATTAAAGCATAAACGGGTACCTATTTTATCTCACCCATCGTCAAAATACATATATAAATATTTCAAATAAAAGTCAGTAGTTAATTTTTAAATTTATACGATTTCTAAATAACCGTCCAAAACAGAAGTGTAGGGCCTACAACAGTCACCAAATATCAATACAATCTAGATCGATACGATCAAGATCAGACAGTACGATCTATGATGAAATCTACTAAAACGTAGTCTTTTTACGAATCAAATATATAATTTATTTAGAAAATTTCGGACGAACAAAGTTTATTATTACCCTACTAACTTTCTGACATGTCGATCTACCTAGGTAGGTATTTAAGCCAAATAATAACGAGAAATGATTGAAAGATGATTGTAGCGTGATCTTGTAGTCTTGTTACTGGCAAAACCATATTGTCCGCTAATTCACTACATTATTTTTAACATTGGAGCTTGAGTAAACTATTAACATTATTCCCTCATCCTCTCCAACGATCAATAGACTGACGACTGTAACTGTCTCTTATCTCCCCTGACATCCAAATGTGCTGGAGTCGTGCAGCTCTTGAGTCTGTGGTTCTGTCGTCGACGTGACGCCTGTCGTCGCCACGACCGCGTGACTCATCCTCTCCAACGATCAATAGACTGCCGACTGTCTCTTATCTCCCCTGACATCCAAATGTGCTTGAGTCGCCCAGCTCTTGAGTCTGTGGTTCTGTCGTCGACGTGACGCCTGTCATCGCCACGACCGCGTGACTCATCCTCTCCAACGATCAATATACTGACGACTGTAACCGTCTCTTATCTCCCCTGACATCCAAATGTGCTTGAGTCGTGCAGCTCTTGAGTCTGTGGTTCTGTCGTCGACGTGACGCCTGTCGTCGCCACGACCGCGTGACTCATCCTCTCCAACGATCAATAGACTGACGACTGTAACTGTCTCTTATCTCCCCTGACATCCAAATGTGCTGGAGTCGTCCAGCTCTTGAGTCTGTGGTTCTGTCGACGACGTGACGCCTGTCGTCGCCACGACCGCGTGACTCATCCTCTCCAACGATCAATATACTGACGACCGTAACTGTCTCTTATCTCCCCTGACATCCAAATGTGCTGGAGTCGTCCAGCTCTTGAGTCGGTGGTTCTGTCGACGACGTGACGCCTGTCGTCGCCACGACCGCGTGACTCATCCTCTCCAACGATCAATAGACTGACGACCGTAACTGTCTCTTATCTCCCCTGACATCCAAATGTGCTTGAGTCTGTGGTTCTGTCGTCGACGTGACGCCTGTCATCGCCACGACCGCGTGACTCATCCTCTCCAACAATCAATAGACTGACGACTGTAACCGTCTCTTATCTCCCCTGACATCCAAATGTGCTTGAGTCTGTGGTTCTGTCGTCGACGTGACGCCTGTCGTCGGCCAAAGAGCCGCCGTGACTCATCCTCTCCAACGATCACAATATAGACTGACCGACTGTAACTGTCTCTTATCTCAATCTGACATCCAAATGTGCTGGAGTCCGTGCAGCTCTTGAGTCGGTGGTTCTATCGACGACGTGACGCCTGTCGTCGCCACGACCGCGTGACTCATCCTCTCCAACGATCAATAGACTGACGACTGTAACTGTCTCTTATCTCCCCTGACATCCAAATGTGCTGGAGTCGTGCAGCTCTTGAGTCTGTGGTTCTGTCGACGACGTGACGCCTGTCGTCGCCACGACCGCGTGACTCATCCTCTCCAACGATCAATATACTGACGACTGTAACTGTCTCTTATCTCCCCTGACATCCAAATGTGCTGGAGTCGTCCAGCTCTTGAGTCTGTGGTTCTGTCGTCGACGTGACGCCTGTCGTCGCCACGACCGCGTGACTCATCCTCTCCAACGATCAATAGACTGACGACCGTAACTGTCTCTTATCTCCCCTGACATCCAAATGTGCTGGAGTCGTGCAGCTCTTGAGTCGGTGGTTCTGTCGACGACGTGACGCCTGTCGTCGCCACGACCGCGTGACTCATCCTCTCCAACGATCAATATACTGACGACCGTAACTGTCTCTTATCTCCCCTGACATCCAAATGTGCTTGAGTCGCCCAGCTCTTGAGTCGGTGGTTCTTAAAACTACAAAGACAGCTGATTATTACCAGTAGGTTATTCGTTGAAAACTGAACCAAAATGTGAGTATTATCGCGTAAAAGTGGGGTTTTAAATGCTCGTTTTTTACTTTTCAAGGGGCGGCGGGTGATTTCAAGCATTTTCAAACCTTCTCTGGAATGTAGAGAATACATGAAATAAGTTTTATTGTAATCAGTTCTCCCGTTTTTTCGGTGAAGACGGCGTAAAATGCCTCCTGAAGCGTCCCAGACAAACAGACAAAAATTGAGATAAGACCGGTTTCGGCTTCTCTAACGCACGAAAAGTAAAAATAACTAAAAAATGAATAATTCTGAGCAATGTACAGAATTACACAATTACTATTGATGAATATGTAAATTTAAATATTTGTCAATAGCCTAATGGAGCTGATAAAAACAATAGTTACACTTGTAAAATAAAAGTTATAGCCTGCCTGTAACAAAAATGTCAACAACAAACAAACGGCACTTAAATTTAGTCTTGAATCTTGAAATATACATTAACTAATCTTAATGGAGTAGACAAACGACCTATTGTGTATTTAATGACAAGAAGAAACTCATAGAAAAAATGAGGTTATTTTACAAATTCCATTATATTTATTTAATTATCCTAAAAGGGTATTTATGTTTTAGCTTTCCATAGGATGAAGCTATTACCGTAGGTCTCATCAATTAAGCGAGACCATGTTACTTTCTTGTAGAGACCAAAAACAATAGTCGTAAAAATTTATATAGATATATATATGAATGATAACTTGTATAATATATGTATATATTTTATGTGCTTAGATAACTCTTGGGCGATCGAGCTAGAGCTATTTTACAATGCTCGGACGAGTTCGTAAACCAGACATCTCATGAAAAGTATTTTTTGTAAAATGGGTTTTTTCTCGTTTTTTTCCACTTTTCTAAAAATGCACAACAATATTCGAAAAAAAATATAAAATAAGTTTTAAAGTTTTTTCTTCTTAACGACGGAAAAAAAAATCTAAAAAATCAATATTATCTCTACTCTAAAGATAAAAAAAAAAAACATAAAAAGATATACATATCCATAGCAATCGTACAAAAAATATATTGACATGGAAATTATATCTTTTTGAACATATACAAACAAACAATGTTAAAAGTTTATATTTTGAAAAATATGGTTAACTAATCTTATTTATGTCTAAGAGAAACCATAGATTTTAATTTATGGAGAATAGAAAAACTCATATCGACAGATTTTCAAATTCATTATATTAATTATATGTTTTCTGATGGTATTTTTTTGTATCAAATATTCATTTTCGTATTACCGATTTTGTTTTTTTATTTTTATTTTATTTTATTTTTAGTTAATACTTATGGCTCTGAATTAGGAACTGGTATAATTATGAGGATGGTCTTTGGATTACATTTTGAAATGGCGACCTAACGAGGTAGATATTTTAAGGCAAGTATGAATGAGAAATGAATGAGTGTATGATGATTGTGGCGCGATCTTGTAGTTTTGTTACTGACTACGGCAGACAGGTTTCTTAGACAGAACTGTTAATTGATAACCCAACAGCTAATGGTATCTAAGGGATTTACAGTTATATTTGGAATCCTAACCACCTTTGCTTCTAAACTACAAAGTGGTTTAATTATGAGGATGGTATTTGCGGATTAACACTAATATTCAATAGTGTGGATGTTAATCCTCACAAGAGAATACCCCAATCAATGACCATCGCTCATGACTCCACAATTCATGACTTTTAACACATTCCTTGCTGCGCCTGAAACCCCCGTTCCTTGCGCGGAGCACCTTTGTGGTTCAAAATAAACTAAAAGGAAAATTCCAAGTTACCCATACAGTAATAGATACTGTGGTATATCAAAGGTGGTCGTAGTTCTCTCAGATCCCCACAGGCGGCAGCACAATCTAAATCGCCAGATCCACCATCTTGATTTTAACCTAAATGTCACCACTCGGATCTTCCGCTCCGCATGCCTGGACGAGTACCACTTGGATCCGAGTGGCAGTGAATGTGTTAAGTAGCTGGATTACGGGACACACCATCAACCCTGTAATCTACTGGAAAAATTCTTAGCTGTCTCAACATTATACAAGTACATTTAAGCGCTGACATCCCTGAGGAAGACTGGTTACGTTTTATAACTGTTAACACTGGAGAAAGTGTAAAGTTATCGAAGTGGACGTGTTGTGCGTGCGGGCTGTGTTTGTGGATCACTGATTGCCGACAGGATGACGAGATCGATCTGTTGAGAACAGGACAAGGTGTTCTTAGTGGCCGTCTCGCTTCGTTCCTCATAATTAGACCAATTCAGAGGCAATGGTTCGGACTTCATGTTAAACTGTAGGTCCCTCAGATATGCCATTGACTGTTGTGCTATTAACAGTCCTGTCTAAGGAACTTGTAGGCCTTAGTCAGTATCAAGATATGTGCCACAATCATCTTACACTCAATCCTCATTCATACTTGGCTTAAAATACCTACCTTGTAGTATGGCCGCAATCTCAATAATCTAATCTAATCTTTAGACGTTAAGATGATCTGACATTAATATTCGGAGTCTAGAAGAAGTGTAGAGGGCTTAAAATATGTACCGGGGTAGGTTGTCATTTCAATAATCTAATCTAATCTACTGGGATTATTATGGCCATAGATTAGATTAGATTATTTGAAATGGCGACCATACTACAGGTAGGTATTTTAAGCCAAGTATGGATGAGAAATGAGTGTAGGATGATTGTGGCGCGATCTTGTAATCTTGTTACTGACTAAGGCTGACATGTTCCTTAGACAGGACTGTTAATTAATAGCCCAACAGCCGATGGCAACTAAGGGAGCTACAGTTTAACCCGGAATCCGAACCACTGCCTCTAAATTACGAATTGGTCTAATTATGAGGATGGTATTTGTGGATTAACGTAGTATTCAATAGTGCGGACGTTAATCCACACAAGTGAACACTACACCCACCGACCATCGCTCATAACTATCCACAATTCGTGACCTCCAAGTAGCTGGATTACAGGATGACGCCACCATCCCAGTCAACAAAACAAGCTGTTATACTCAGCTATACCCATGCCTTATTTTGCAAATGCCCCCTCAAGTAGATGATTAATTGGTTGTTTTGTTTCAGGCTCTGCTCACTAACTCTGTCTCGGCTGGTCGTGTTGAAGACCCTGGGCTCAGACCTTGCTTCCATAACCATCGCTGTGAAAATGCAGGTAAAACTGCCGGTAATGTCACTACACTTGTCTAAGCTTGGTTGTTGTGTGCTGCGTCGATGTCGCTCGTTGTCTCTTCACACGCTTCCGCTGCACTCTGTCCATCTGTGTGCTTCTCGTTTCCGTCCACCATTAAATATTGGTCTCTAAAAGCCGCTTATTTTGTTATCTGTACAGTACACAACTTAATATTGCCATTCCAGTGAACAAAATCATTTCCTCCTCATTTTTTAATGAAATGCAATACACTCAATTTAACCCTTTGCACGCTAAATATGAAAAATGGGCTTCACAGTAAAACGCTGAATTAGCATAAAAAATTTATTTTCAAAGTTATTTTTTGCAACTTCTTTTGTATTGTACTAGAAGTAAAAAAAAATTGAAACAGTATTACTAGGAGTTGACGTACATGGTTTTAGAGCAACACTATCCCAGTCACTAGACTCGTGGATACTAATTTCCTCTTCACTCTTGTTAAAATTGTGAAGCAGTTCGTCATGTAAGGAATCGTCACTGATAAAGTCCAACATTACTTGAAAATGAACAGTTCAAAATTACACTAATAAAGCAATCAAAATTAGGATCGTCCGGGTTTGTCATTTTTATAAAGTTTACGCTAAAAAAACATAGGAAGAATAAGCACTGAATAAAACTGTCAAATACACTGCTAAAAATGTTTCTGTTTTTGTAACAATAACCAAAACCACATTTTCACAGAAGTAGAACCTCAACAGTCAATACAAAAATGCAGAAACATCTGCTATTCACAAAAGATCAATTGACTGAGTCAGACGGCTACAGCCGCTATATGCGGAGGCAGTTGTTGCAGTTTTCTCAGTATAACGTATTCAAATGTTTAAACTATCGAATAACGTAGGCGGCATCATTTGGAGACAATGTTATATTACATGATATCGAAAGAAGACAACATACTATTTGAACGACGATTCCAAACGTAATACTGAATGTTGCGATCGAATTAATACATTCGCGGCTAAAACCGCTATACGCGTGTTACGCAATGGCAAGATCCGCGGCTTGAGCTGCTTATACACATGGAAAGGGTTAAATCATGTGTAACGTTGATCCTAAATTAAAATTTAAGAGTTCTAGCATCTAAGCTGGTTAGTGACAAATCAAAGGTTTACCTTGTCAATCATCTTACCATTTGTAACTATTGTTACAGCTGCTTAAGTGTTAGTGTCATCTTCAAACATA
Organism: Nephotettix cincticeps; assembly: GCA_023375725.1. Lineage (NCBI taxonomy): Eukaryota > Metazoa > Arthropoda > Insecta > Hemiptera > Cicadellidae > Nephotettix > Nephotettix cincticeps. The sequence goes on from CM041791.1 coordinate 54,586,264, forward strand.
TGTTCAATTACAAAATAACTTTGCCCGAATACCAAGCCCAAAGTACATTCAAAGAGAAATAATCAAAATCTTATTGCTACAGTAATAACCAAAGCAATCAAACACAGATCAAATTTCAGAATCAAAGTGAGAGGTTTTATGGAGATGTGCTTAAAAATTCTGCCAGTGCCTAAAAGGGTTTTTAAGAGCCAGTTATAAAATTTGGTTAGAAAATAATCCCCTGGATACTTGTGTATGTGATTGATCTTTTTATTATAAAATTGCTGAGAGACAACAATATGGCTTGTTTGTGATTGTTATAGTTTTAAAAATCACCATTAAGGGCGAAGAAGTGAATGTTTTATTTTAAAAACTGAACAAAAATACAGTGCTTTAGGGGCTAAGACCCCATCACCCTAATATCCCTCTTTTTAACAATGAGGATCTCTCTAACTATGCATGCAAAAAAATTAGAAGAAAGGTTGTTGTCATAAAACCATACTATGTTTCTTTTTAAAAAGAAAATATATCTTTTACGTTTTTTAACAAAACTTTTCTAATTGGTTGGATTACTATCCAAAGGAAAGTCTGCATGAATTTATGGCCTAAAAGTGCAGTCTAAATTAAAAACTAAAGTCTCCAGTGGTCCCCACCAGGTCTGGATACCTCTGGGCTAAAGTTAAGTATCAAACGATGCTGTGTCCTGTCTATTTTATTGCTTGTTCTTGTCTTAAGCCTTAGACAGAAATTCAATGAAAAACTGTGCATAAATTCAAAGAAGAACTGTGTGAACTCAAAATACGGTAAAATAGTTCTGCAAATTAAGAATAAACTCACAGAAATCCAAGCAAAAAGAAAACCTGCAGATAAATCTAATGCCACAGTTATCATGCAAGTAAAGGAACTAGACTAAAAAGTGAACAAATTTATTTGGGAAAACAAACCACAAGAACAAAGCTATAAAAGGTAATAAAATTATATTTGATGTTCTTGTCTTTGGGGAAATTGTCAGCCGATTTTAACGCATCTTTGCAAAATTTAAAGTGTCTGATATTGATGGTGGCTGGTTTTGACAGGGGCTGGCTTTGTTGTTTGCTGATCTTAAATGTGTCTTGAGTTTGACTGGTCTCTTTGTCTTTTAAAATATGAAAAATATTAGAGTTATGGTAGAGTTAGACCATGTTATTTTTTCTTCTTTAGGTGAGAGACAAAAACAATTAAAAATTTTAATATATATATTTTAAAAGAAAGTATATATTATGTGTCTGTTAGCACGATAACTCTCGTAAAAATGGTCCGATCGAGACCAAATTTGGTAGAGACGTGTATTCCTACAAATGCTCGGACGAGTTCGTAAACCAGACATATCGATCAATGGGAACGGGTAGTTTGGGGGGGTTTTGTACCCCAAAATGGGGTTTTTTGCGTTTTTCACATGTAATTTTTTAAAATTTCTAATTTTATATTTCACCATTGGAATCAGCTTAAAAAACTACACAATTAAGTTCCTTAAAGTTTTTCTCTATCTTAACGGTTACCGAGATATTAAAAAATCTAAACACAGTACGTTGTATTGGGGGCTCCAATGTTATTCTTATGGAGTTAGGAAAAATTAATATTTCCCATATTAAATATTTTGGATAAAAAACTTGATATTTAGCTTCATTGGTTGAGATCTATCCATACTTAAAAAAATAGTTTATGTGTTTATCATGGCAGCAAACCTGCATACTCTTTTCCCATTAATCATATAGGGAATAGGCAAACTCCTTTATTTATGGACAGATGTTGATGAAAGTTGGTATAAATGTTAAAAATAAAAATTTTTTATGGTATAAATGCTACTTTCAGTTATCCTCACAGCTGCAAACCTGCACACTCTTTAACATGTTAATCTTATGGAGAATAGGCAAATGATTCTCATGTTTATGGATAGATTTTTAAACTTGTTATATATTATATTATATTATTGATTTGGAAATTCGCTGAGTACGCAGGTCTGCTTTTTTTAAATATGATTTGTTTATTTATTTACACATGTTTTATTTCTTAATGGTGTTAGTTAGTCAGTTGAAAAGGCAATCTATCCAGGTGTTAGCCAGTATAAGCGAACTATGAATGAGAAATGAGCACAAGATGATTGTGGTGCGATTTTGTAGTCTTGTTACTGACTAAGGCTGTTATGTTCCTTAGACAGAACTGCTAATTAATAGTACCACAGTAAATGGTATGTCTAAGAGACCTACAGTTTAACGTGGAGTCCGAACCAATGCCTCTGAATTACGAACTGGTCTAATTGTGAGGATTGTCTTTGCAGCTAACATAGTATTCAATAGTGGATGTTAATCCACACCAGAGAATACCCCATCCATGAACCATCGCTCATAACTATCCAAAATTGGTGACCTCCAAGTAGCTGGATTACAGGACATCCCGCATGGATAGATGTCTAAGACCATATTTATTGTTGTACAACCCATCTGAAGCGGTAGTTAAGCCGAAAGTACTTAATCAAATTTTCAATTTTAGTAAATTAAAATTAAAACAAAGTCATTAATTTTTAGAGGTCATTTTGTTTTAGAGGACCTGTTTGCTTTATAAATAACTTAATTTGCAGTTTAAATTTATTTAATAACTGTGTGTTTATGTTTTGTATTATCATGAATACTTTTGAGGGAATTTCCTATGGAAATGTGAGCTATTTACATGACCTGCATGGTGATAGTTAAGCCCGGGACAGTGGTAGAAGTTCATAACACAACCCTCTGAACACGGTTTGGGGGTCATTCAACAATTTTGTATCTATATATTTTATATATATATGTATGTAAGCCTATAAATAGGCACATATATGTATCAACACGTTATTGACCACAATTATTATCTGATTATTATAAAATTCAGTGAAGCTGTTCCTTTCTGTAATATCTTAGACAACTTTGTTGGCCAACACAATCGTTCTACATTAACTTCACCTTTAGGGGTTTTGTACCTTGAAAATGGAGGTTTCAATTTATTTATTTGAAAACAATCTAATTTTCCTTTTTATCATTAGAGATTCGGCCCAAAAAAGCACACAATTTGGTATTTTGAATCATGACTCTAGGTCAATTAATTACTGAGATATTTAAAATGGTAAATACAGTAGGCTACACTGTGTAATGTTATTCTTTTGGAGAATAACTAATAATCAATAACTTACTTATTTACTTAAATATTCTTCCAAAGTTCTTCCATAGTATACAAGTCCATCTAGTTAACTTTTATCAATGCTTCCTTAAAACCCCCCAAATTTAATGTTTCTTAAGCATACCTTCATATTCATTGTGCAATTAATATATGTATGTATAAGAAACATTAAATTTGGGGGTTTTTATGTATGTATTGATAAAAGTTAACTAGATAGACTTATTAATTATACAGAGTGTTCATTAAAGTCGGGGACAAACTTTGAGGAGTGATAGTACGCATCAAAATAAACAAAAATGTCCAATAAAAATATGTCGAATAATCCTTTGTTAAGTCGCTATCCGCCATTTTGTATTTTTTTTTAAACGCTTTACATCTCAAGAACTATTTAAGCTACATAAACCAAACTTTGCACACATCTTTATTGGCTAATGATAAAATATTCTCAAAGTATAATTTAGATTGCTAATATATGTTCAAAACTGAGATGGTTAAAACTCTTTTAATTTAAATAACTACAAAACCATTAACATTATAACATATTTACAAGGCATAATAAAGATTGTAATTTTGATTTCAAATCTAATGATACTTTGGTGAACAAAATCTGTCCACGAATAAGAGAGAAAATGCACTTTTAATGTAACAGAGTCAAAGTGCCACCGAAGCGTGGTCGTGGCGAAGAATTAATTGTTGTGCCAGCAAATTGTGAGATATAACGATTTTTGTAAAAAACCCAAAATGACGGCTAGCGGCCAAACGAAGGATTTTTTGACATATGTTTATTGGAAATTATTTGTTTATTTTGATGCGCACCATGACTCTCTGAAGTTTTTCCCCAAACTTTAATGAACACCGTGTATATTAATTATGAATTGCACAATTCTTATGAAGAATAGAGAAAATGGTATAACCTCCTTAGTTATAGACATAATTTTATAAAGTGTTGTATCTGTTTTACTTAGTGAACGACCTTGAATGTAAAACAAACCTTACTGTAGCAAACCTGCATACACAGTACTATTTGATTACTATGATGGGGAATTTGCTCTCCTCACGCCAGCTTGCTGCGTGCGTGCAATCTCTTAATTTTATTAAAACATTTTTTCTAATATAAATGTATTGTTCTTGCCTAACCGGAGATAACTTCCATGAGTGCCTAATGGAAGGTTAATTAAAAAGCATAATATGGGTTATACCTAGAATAGAATCGTTTATAGGTACCTATGACTCCCGGGATTAAGAGGACATCAATCCCGGGATTGAAAAAAAATCATTATTTTACAATTTTTTCGTGATTTGAATGTTTAAACTACTGCAAACACAGACACTGTCTTTACAAACACAGATTTTTGTAAACATTTTAAATGTCGTCATTAATGTTTCAATATAATATAAATAATATTTTTATTTGTTTTATTATATCCCTTTAAACTGGTACTTACCAATTTTCCTTTCTCAAAGTTTAATTTTTCCTTAAAACCGAAGCGCAATTCAACAATGACAACTTATTTTTGGTTACTGATACAGCACTGAGTAGTTTTCTTATCGCTCCAAACTTCCTTCCATTGCAGATAATTCCCACAAACGAGGCATCCCACGGCCGCACAGGTGGGTTTATTTTGATTTTTTTTGCTTCATGATATCAAACTATTAATCAACATCTTTAATTGCTATCTGGCATTCGTTAGCAAACAGCTGTGCGAGTCGGGAAAGGTTTGTGTAGTGAGATTGAGTAATATGTGCCATTGATTTTTTAATTTTAATAATGACCATTATCTGTTTTAATGTTCATTATCTGTTAATTCCTAAATCTACTTGATTTTACGAATTCATGATTTCAAGATGAAACTGTTAAATAACAGAACTGATAAATTTACAACTTTACTAAACAATTATTTTAGAGGTGTCTTCACCAAACAAAACATCCTAGATTTATGAAGACGGTAATCCCTGGACTCATACCGGGATCGGCTTTATTCGATCCTGAAATCCCGGGATTTAAATTTAGGTTTGGTATTAAGATCCCTAGTTTTAGGGCATGATTGAATTACAACT